>CM073578.1:36148600-36153458 GCA_037074715.1 Magnolia kwangsiensis | reverse complement strand
CATGTCAAGTCATGTATAAAATGAATTTATTGGAGAAACTTAGCTCAAAACCCAGCCAAGTCGTCTGGTAATCAAGTTTCTTAATTATGGTTCTATAATAGGGCACTAGTATCCTCTAGGTTCATTGGAGATAAAATTTGATTCAAGTTATTTGAGACCATAGCTTACATCGTGGTGATGATCTCATTTTCACATTTTAGGAGCCCAAATAGTGTAGACGCTCAAAATAATCCAAACAATAAAATTTTTCCATTGATGCAAGTGAGGACGTGATAAGCTCGATCATCGTCTTCCTTGATCGATAAATATCTTGAATTCACAAGAGAATCTCGAATCCATGAGAAGAAATATAATTTTTAAGAAGTTTTTTAATTGATAGATCGAATTAATTATAAAAATGAGTTTAATACCCTTTAAATAACCCTAAAGATGTAGTCAAAGAGTTCTAATCAATCTAGGAAAGAAATTTTTAAAAAAAATTGCAAAAAATTTCCGCATCCATCGACCTGTTGTCAAGTGTCGAGTCAACAGGTCGAAACAACTAAAATGTCTCCAAATATTTAAACCAAAAATTCTATGATTTTTGACTTGTCGACTCAATCCGTCGACTTGTTGAACTAGATTTCGACCCATTGACAAGATCTGTTGACTTGTCTAAACTTGCAGAAATCAGTCAACAAGCAATCTGGAACAATATTTCGACCCGTTGAATAGTATTTCAACTTGTCTAAACTTACAGAAATCAGTTAACAAGCAATCTAGAATTTCTGGCAGAATTTAGATCTATCGATTGGTCAAACTATGATGAATTTTTATTGATTTCTCTTTGGGTTTATTTCGGTCCATGTGCATTTGAAACGTACTTAATCCATGTCCTACATTAGACCCCTCCACTTGAAAAAAACTCGTCCCCAAGTTACGTGTTCAACTTCCTCAAGTTCTTTAATGGACTTAGTTCATAATACATTTAACTTCCGATGCTGACATTATCCTCTTCTTTGTACTCTGCAATATGCTTATTTGATTTCTCATGTATATGAGTATGAATAGTTGCTACCCAAACTACCATATTCTCCGTCGCAACACTAATTTCATGTAGTTTAGGCAATGGAAACAAGTCAAGTGCAGGTTTAGGAATTCGGGCATACACAACCTCAAATTAGTCTGGTCAGTAGATTGATTCTTCGTGTTGTTGAAGACAAACTCCACTTGAGAAAGACCAATATCTTGTATAGGGGACAATTCGTCCAGAATTTTGACAAGTACAATCATCTCGAATTCCTGAGACACTAGTATTACACCTTTTGGAATGTTCACAGACTATGCATCCACTTTCTTTTCTACTAATGCCATTATTACTTCCATCTTCTCAAGGTGTTTGATGAAATCTCATTTGTTTATGAGATGTTGCTCGTCCACTTTAGAAGTATTGGGATGGTTCTCCATTTTCACAAGGACCACACATGCACTACTGATGATTACGGTGGCCTGTCGTGACTCTGTATTAATTAGGTTGCCTCTCGCTAAAAAACACTTAGACTTCTCTTCATAACTAATCACTGATCGACTAGCCGTCGATAATTTCAATATTGTTGGAACAATACATGATCGTAACCAGTGGGGGGGGGGGGGGGGGGGGGGGGGGAATCATGAACACAATAATCGAGGATGAAGCAGTTGTTGTAAGCCAAAAGTTTTAGCCTTATTCTTTTCAGGGATTTTCATATAGTCAAAGAATCGCTAAACTTTAGAAAACCAATCGAGGAAATCCTCAATGTAATGTTAGCCATTGAAGCTAGAAATATGAATTTTTATCCTTAATTCTTGATCCGCCCAATCTACCCGATTATTGCTTTGTCTGGGACATTGGAGGATCATGTTGTCGATCTCCTCGTTGTTGGATCCCACCTCCTCAGGCGTCATCCTACGATTAACTGCTGTCATCACCTTGCAATCGGTGCGATTATGAATTTCAACACCTACTAGGGGTGTATTACCACTACGAATACTGAGATGTCCTAGAGCCTCTATCATGGGATCTATGGCTGCCTGTAGCCCTTGCATGTGTTGCTGATTCTCTCGTTGTGCTACTTCGAAATTCACCACTGTTGAAGAAAAATTCCTTGGAGCACCATCCATGAGAATGTTGCTTGACCCATCGTCAGAAGCTATCAATTCAAGGAAAAGCCCGGCTTTGATACCATTGACACAGGAGAGGACGTGATGAGGTTAATCACCATATTTCTCAATCAATAAATACCTTGAATCCATAATAGAAAATCTTGAATATATGAAAAGAAATAGAATTTCTAAGAACTTTTTTAATTGATTGATCAAATCAATAATAAAAATGAGTTTAACAGCTTTAAAATAACCCTAAACAAACCTTAAAGTCATAATAAAAGATTTCTAAATAAATAAGGAAACGAATTCAAGAAATCGTGCAAATTTTCCATGTCCATCGACTTGTTGTCGACCGTCTCAACGGACATGGGAAAATTACATGATTTTCTGATTTTGTTTCCTATTTTGATTAAAACTATTAGATTATGTTTTTAGGATTTGTTTAGGGTTGTTTAAAGGGTGTTAAAATCATTTTTATTATTAATTCAATCTATCAATTAAAAAGCTTTTTAGAAATTTTATTTCTTTTGGTGGAATTGAGATTTTCTCTTGTGGATTCAATAACACCTTGTGCATTTAAGGTATTTATTGATTGCGGAAGAAGGTGATCGACCTCATCACGTCCTCCCATGCATTAGTGGTATCAGAGTAAGGCTTTTCCTTGAATCGATGACTTCTAACGACATGTCATGAAACATTCCCATGGACAGTACTCTATAAAATTTTCGTTTAATAACGATGGCTTTTGAAGCGGCTCAGCAAGAGAATTGGTAAGTCATGCAATGGATGCATGTTGCCATTGATCGCATGATGGAGGCTTTAAGGCAGTTCTGTGTCGTGGCGGTGATCTGCCTCCGGTAGACATTGAAATTTGTAATCACGTCGATCGTAGGGCGATATTGGCAGTTAATCGCAGGATCTTGTCAGAGGAGTTGAAATCCTTCGATAAGAAGATCAATGACATAATCCTCTAATATCCCAGACAAGGTGGCGATTGGGTAGATTGGGCGGATCGAGAATTCCGAATAGAAGTCAATTTTTTGAGTTTTGATTGCTAATTTCACATTTAGGATTTCCTTGATTGACTTTCTGAAGTTGAGCGATCTTTTTTACTATAAAAAAAAATTCCTGAAAAAAAGAAGGTCAAACTTGTGGCTTACATGTTAAAGGGAGGAGAAAGAATTAATAAATAATATGTCCTTATGATAAATTTGGATAATCCAAATACCAGTTCTCCTAGGTCAATGATGATGGAGCCACATCAAAAGAAGGTCTAAGCATAAGACTGTTTAAAGAATGTTGGAGCTCAAATGGGCACAGATGCTCTACTTTAGTTGTTTGTCAAAGGCATTCTTAGTTCACCCTGCCATGTTTTCGGCATCCAGAAAGGTCTGTTTCTTTATAACCATATACGCACCATGCCCATAAGGTTTCATCGTAGCTGTAATATGTTGTTGTATTTCCTTTGCCCAGTCTGCTTATATTCCAAGCACAAAAAATCCGACTCAAATTTTGTGATTATTGGGCCACATATTGGTGGGGCTCATTAAGTTAATTGGCCGATATTGAGTGGCTTCACTTTTAAAGATGGACAACCATGAACGGATTTGGTAGATAATTCCCAACTCAATATCTTACTCTTAAAGATGGTTAAGATCATTTGATTAGGGATACAACAGGGTAAAGAAGGTTTGAGATTGAGGGATTGTTAACTAGTTCTAAGAGAGTTTGATGATGGTTAGGATCCTCTGCTGCTGGGTCCCATAGTTCTTAGAGTTTTTGACCCTCGGAAGGGTCTCAACTTGATTAGATAACATTTGAACTTGCTGATAAAAGTGACTGGGTTGATAAAAATAAAACACGTGGGTTGCGGTATAACTTGGTCGACTAGATATATGACTGGGCGGTGTGAGCCAGACCGAATCACTCACCGTCAGGTGTTTTCGTCATAAAAAAATAAAATAAAATCAAGTGGGTCAGGTTCAAGGAATGAAATACTCAAAACCTCCTGAGCAACTGCGTGCAGGTACAACCGGTGCGCCAAGAAGTGCAATGTGTTTTATTTTGGTTATTTTATTTACTTTACCATATTTCAATAATTTCAAAATTTTCCTACAAAATATAATTATAAATTTATAATTATTAAAATATCAAGTCGTTGACACAGTTGAGTTGCCAGAGTGACTTGACCTGACCCTTCTTGACATATATAGAGTCGAGCTTTGGGGTATTTGAACCATCTGGGATCATGGAGGAATGTGTGTCTGTTGGGTCAGGTATGTCACTCAACCGAATCACAGCCAAACGTAAGGGAGAGTTAGGCTGAATCCTGACTCAACCCAAGCTCAACCTGAACTATTCAATACTTAATACCAACCCAATTTAGGTTGGGTTGGTTTTTGTTGGCTTGGGTTAACATCTAAGATATACTATTTTAAGTAAGATAATACATAAAACCAAATATTAATGATTTAAGATATATTATTTTAAGTAACAGTTATAGCTTTCCAGATAAGAGTACCAAAAATATCTAAAATCATTGGTCATAAACAAATATAATTGAACATATATTTGTTTTACATTTAGGGCTCGCTAGGGAGATCTTCGCTAGCTCAGTTCAGTTCAGCTAGTGGTTAACCCCAGCTCAAATCTCGACTTGGCTTTATCATCGATCTTGATTGGCCAACTCAGCTTGGTTTAGTCAGCAGCTTCAGCTAGCTCTACCTGAGCTCGA